>JAYKKM010000080.1:3360000-3405000 GCA_035772405.1 Chrysogorgia sp. JL179-B06
GAGAAATACAATTGCAACATTCCTTTTGAGTCCCTCTTTTTGTCAAATAATCTATTGTAACTACTAAACTTTATAGGCTTGTAGTAATTGGTTTATATTGTTGTGGTGACCCTGCCATTTATTATTATATACTTGGCAAAATTTAATAAAAAAACCAACAAAAAACTAAATCCAAATACTTCAACATACCATTTCCATTTATTACAATAACGTCGCGTGTGTAACCATGATCAGCATTGTGCATTGTATGCCATATAGCCATCTCTTTAAATGTATACGGTGAATACCTGTCCTCCTAATAATATGGAATTTCATTAGTGAACCAGTGGTGACTGACAATATATATTTAGGCCCAGGTTCATACACCATGCTTTTCATGAGCCGTACATATTCAGATAATGCAGTATCATGTAAGGAGCCCTGCAATATGGCTCATGGGAGGAAGAAGGCTTATTTGAATGAAACATTGAGTAAAATTAGTTGAATACAATACAAATTATGTATGGTTCATGAAAAGCACAGCATTTGAACCTGGCCTAAAACATTAAGTTAAATTTAATTTAAAGCTAAGAACACATTTGCAGTTACAACTGGTTCTTATAATTAAATATCCACTATAATACCATAGAAATAACTATGTCTATTCTCTATACCTTCCATATCTCAGGTGAGTGAAGAGTTCTACCTCCTCCATGAACCAACTTTATGTGTTCATCACACATAAAATGTCCTGGACTGCAGTCAAGGCATCTCCCACAAGCATTTTGTTCACACAAAGGAATGACACATCGTTGGTTGGTGGGCAATGCTTGACTTTCTATTTGCGCAGAAATGAGTTGTTGGCGAAGATTAAGCCATGCAGTCCCCAGCCTGATCTTTCTCTCCCGATACGCTTTCACTTTTCTTTTTATGCGAAGCTTTCCTCTTTTTTTATTACTGTTCACAGCGATATTTTCGTTTGTTGGAGAGTCTATATTCATCAATTGGTCAGATTCAGCCACATATTGTCCGATGGAAGTACTATCAACAGCAGAAGCGATTGGAGAAGGCGATTGCACAAAAGAGTACTGAAGAGGAACGTTCAGCTTTGATCTTCGAGTTACTTTTCCTCCTTTATAACTTACTACTTTGACGGCTTTTTTAACTTTAAAGCACCTCCTAGACGACATTGTTGTGTTCCTTAGCTTTTTTTATGTTCCACATCAGCAATAATCCATTTCAAACCTTCTCATTTCAAACATTCTCATTTCTCAACAACGTCGCCATTTTGTTGCTGAGGTTTGTAACTTGTCCCCAGACCCGAACTCTCGATAGGCTTGGTTAGGTATATGACACCTACATTAGCCGCTACTATGCGTTAATTCCGTGTCAATTCGATATGTTAACAAGACGCCCGCTAGGCGTTAACTCGGGCTCTTGAATTAGTGGCTTGTTGAAAGACATTGTAGGCAAATTCAGTGATTTGAATTCAATATACACAAATCTATAGTTGTAGGTACAATGGTACATATTGTAATGATACAGCTGTCAGTGCAGGGGTGGTTGCAAACCCATAACACAGTGTTGGCCAACGGCTTTGATTATATGAAGGTGAGTTGGCTCAGTATCCAAGCTGGCTTACTGAGCGGAAGTCTGCCCCACCAAATGAGCCACCCTGTTTGCTGACCTAATCCAGTTCTAGCCATCAGGGTCAGTCTGGCAAGCGAGCCGGCCAGTGCTCATGTAATAACAATTCATATGCTCAGTCCGGCAAACCGGTTCAGTTTGAGCAAGCATTAAATCAGTTAATCTTTTTCTCAGTGTATAAGGCATAGCAGTAAATCAAACCATTTAGCTGGCAGTAGCAAGGTGTCATAAGCTATTATAAAACAGTTTAAAGAAATGTAATTCAAAATCATTATTTCTTTGAAGTTATATTAACATTTTGAGCCAGTAAAAATTTTCATAATTTTAGCATATTTATTATTTGAGAGGCTTTATATACATACTAGTGACTAGTCCAGTAGGCCGGCCACCTAATTGTAATATAAAGACAGATTACTGCATAGTTAACTATGTTACTGTTTCGATTAGCAAGCCAACTCGCTTTCCATGTAGTCAAGGCCAAAATTCAGACCCGTCACTGGTAAACCAGCAAACAACAACTAACTCTTTACTCCTTGACCTTGATAGTTGGTAATTTGGGTGTCAGAGATTTATATACTGTGTGTTCATTTGTAAGCATTTGTGTATATTATAATACATATATAAACAATCGATACAAACTTACTGATAACCCAGAACATTTTGGAGCCCCATTTAAGCTTACAGGTAAAATATCAAGTGAAACAGGGTAAAATTCGATAGCAACTAAACATAGTACTTGGTATATATGAAACAATAAACTGTAGCGTGATAATATATGAAACAATAAACTGTAGCATCAACTTTATTTTGTATAACATAACAATAAACAATACAGGCAACAAAGCTTATAAAAATATTACAGTTACCTCAGAACAATTAACATATTTCCATGCAGCATTCATATGTTGAGTCTCGTAATAAATTATTAAACATTTAGTAGACAAAAAGCGTATGGAAACAGATAATTTGATCGAGTACAGGTTCTCGAAATCGTAGACCAACCCGTTTCGAAAGCGATCGGGATTGTGAGCGTATATATATATAAGATCAAGATACTTGCCAGTTGCCAGCCACATCAAAGATTTTCAGTGAAGAGCACTCGAAGAAAGGTGATCAGATCACTGGATCAGATGAGTAAATAAAGCACAATGGCGCATATATGCAGTGTTTTCAGTTTCGCAAAGGTGAAAAGCCTGGGTACGAGGACAAAATTTTTTTTGGGATCACTTCACTGCGCATGTGTAGTAATCCCACATTCATAGCCTCGCTCACTAGTCTACAAATTTAGTCAACAATGATGCAATAATTGCCATTTCGCGACGACGACAAAATAATAATAATAAAAATAATAATAAAAATAATAAACAGAGCCCTTTTTAAGACTCGTGCTCTCCCCCCAGGGGGGGGAGGCCCGAGTAATAAGCGTATAATTACGGGCGTATCGGGTGTTGCTATAACCCGGGCGATGATCGAGGATGAGCATGAAATCTTGTTGGTCAGCAGTCACATTAACTGGATAACATCAAGGTGTGAGGTGTGAGGGTTAGGAAGACACTTAAGGCGGGGTTAGGGTTTGGATCTAAGTTGTTTTGGGGTTAGCGGTTATTTTATGGTTAAGTGACAAAATTCTGACGATTATATACCTCGATTCCCTTGATGTTATCCAGTTAATGTGACTGCTGACCAAGAAGCTTTCATGCTCATCCTCGATCATCGCCCAGGTTATAGACCTTTTTAATAAGTCTGGCGTCAGCAGCCCTATGACGTAGTTTGCGGCAAAGGAAAGCCCCGCGCGGCCATTTTGTTTACCTGCATTTTAAAGCTCAAGAAAGAAAGCCTCGACAATGGCAGGTTTTACGTAATTCTCTTTAGTTAATGCTAAAAATTATTTCTATGTCTATGATAGTTTGTATTATCGTTGTTATTTGTTTAATTCTTACTTTGGTTTGGCTGGTAAACTCGTATATCCGTCGACGTACGACCTTTGCTTACTCCTGTTGTTTAGATTTATATACCACTGAAAAGTATAATTTTCATTCATTTCCAGTTCTTGTTTTTTAAACCTACCAGTCTCATAAGCGTATATGAACACAGTGACAAGGTATAAATCATCGGTGAAGCCGATAAATCCGGGTATTGACAGTGAAATGACATTTCGTAAGTTTGCTTCTGATATCGACAGGAAAAGCACGAGAGTGTTGTTGCGTATAAGAAGAGACAACAACAAATTCTTACAGGTGAGTCGATCATAGACTGCATGAATAAGGCTTTGTAGTATTCGTACCCTATGTTGTATTTTATTGTACTTAAAACCGACCTAGTGATGACTGGTACTTTGCACAGAAAAGTTTTTCACACTGAAACTTTTCATTTGGTAATTATATTAAAAAGGTTCGAATTAAGAGTTTTAGCAGATCAGCGAGATTGTACCACGAGCAGTAAAAAAGGCAGTAATTTCACTAAATATATGCGAAGAAAGCCTGCACGAGCCCACCTGTAGTTATTTCAAAAGATAACTGTATTCTGAATTAAAGACCATGTGATCATTATATATCTCCAATAATATTGCTTTGAAAAATATCGAACATTAATTCATGTCGACATTTCGTAAGTTTGCTTCTGATATCGACAGGAAAAGCACGAGGGTTGTTGCGAAAAAGATGAGACAACAACAAATTCTTACAGGTGAGTCGATTGTTTGGTAACATAGACTGCATGAACAAGTATTCAATATTGCATTGTACTTAAAACCGACTTAGTGATGCTGCATGAGGTACTTAGTGAACATACTTTTGTATGTTTTTCATTGTTTCGCTGCATTTCAAAAACTGAGGATATCGAGTTTAATCCTTCTGCAAGAGATACTATTTGAAGCTCTATTTGAAACCGACTACAATAGCAAAGTATTTCGACTGCTAAAGCCTGCAAGAAAAAGTAAAGACTCTATAGTTTTCTTTCGTGCAGTGAATTTGTGGTTTTGTAACTGTAACTGTAATTCGTATTTTTTAAGCAATTCATTATATTTATGTTCGATATTTTTCAAAGCAATATTATTGGAGATATATAATGATCACATGGTCTTTAATTCAGAATACAGTTATCTTTTGAAATAACTACAGGTGGGCTCGTGCAGGCTTTCTTCGCATATATTTAGTGAAATTACTGCCTTTTTTACTGCTCGTGGTACAATCTCGCTGATCTGCTAAAACTCTTAATTCGAACCTTTTTAATATAATTACCAAATGAAAAGTTTCAGTGTGAAAAACTTTTCTGTGCAAAGTACCAGTCATCACTAGGTCGGTTTTAAGTACAATAAAATACAACATAGGGTACGAATACTACAAAGCCTTATTCATGCAGTCTATGATCGACTCACCTGTAAGAATTTGTTGTTGTCTCTTCTTATACGCAACAACACTCTCGTGCTTTTCCTGTCGATATCAGAAGCAAACTTACGAAATGTCATTTCACTGTCAATACCCGGATTTATCGGCTTCACCGATGATTTATACCTTGTCACTGTGTTCATATACGCTTATGAGACTGGTAGGTTTAAAAAACAAGAACTGGAAATGAATGAAAATTATACTTTTCAGTGGTATATAAATCTAAACAACAGGAGTAAGCAAAGGTCATACGTCGACGGATATACGAGTTTACCAGCCAAACCAAAGTAAGAATTAAACAAATAACAACGATAATACAAACTATCATAGACATAGAAATAATTTTTAGCATTAACTAAAGAGAATTACGTAAAACCTGCCATTGTCGAGGCTTTCTTTCTTGAGCTTTAAAATGCAGGTAAACAAAATGGCCGCGCGGGGCTTTCCTTTGCCGCAAACTACGTCATAGAGCTGCTGACGCCAGACTTATTAAAAAGGTCTATAGCAAACCCCATTTGTGTTTTGCAAAAATTCACAATTTGCAAAAGCCCGTTTCGTCGAAGAAATGTTTGAACGTTATCTCGGCCAATATTTAACCAGAAATTTTTAACTTAGAAATAAATTTAACTTAGAAATTAGTTTAATTAAAATATTTAACTTAGAAATTAGTCGGCTATAAGGCAAGCTGGTCACTTCGTCGTATATTATTTTGAACGTTATCTCGACCAATATATAACCGTTTTATTGTATCGTCTGTTTCCCCCCCGAGCTTAGGCCCAGGTCATATAAACACAGCAATAGTATGCATGTTTTTTCACCCTAAACTACTGTATATATAGGCTAATTATCAAGCATATAGTATTTATAATTTTAATCAAATAATAAACATACTGTACATGCAATTCCAAAATGTGTACTACCACTTACTATTCAGCAGTATTATAAAGAACAAATGGTATATATTTTAAACAGACTGGCCATTGTGCCCTCTTGTGCCAAGTGCCATTGTTCTGGTACAAGATGGCACAATGGCCAGTCCAAGCCTGATTTTACGCTGCATGGATTTAATAACAACTGTCAAAATATTATACATGTATGTTTTGAAAATTTAAAACATTACACACCTTCAAATTTTCCCAAATCTCTCTGTTAAGTATTTCAAAATGTGTCTATTAGATTTCGGAGCTTGGAGCAAATACACAATACAGTGTACAATTATTTAAATTTCATTAAAATTTGCGAGTCAATTCAAAAAGTTAAATGATAAAGTGAAGCACTGAACTGAAGGTAATGGCTATTCGTACGGTAGCCGTACGACGGGAGTCTCTTAGAATTCAACGAAATACGGGTAAATATCACCAAAATCCTAAACCTAACCCTAATCCTAACGAAACTGCTAACCCTAACCAAAAAAAACTATGCAGAAAAGGCAAATTAATTGCTCAACACAGACCGGTGAGTCGGTGACAATCACAATGTACATTAATTTTACCTTTTACTTGTGTCTGTCTTTGATTATCTTGTCCTTCAATACTACAGTTTCGACTTGAAATCAGCTGATAATGTCTATAGTAATGTTACTGCATCCGATGATTTTGTGAGGAATTTCGCCGTCGGCGTATAATTTCGCCGTCGGCTTCTTCCGGAAAGCGGTTTGTCGCGCTGGCGTCAATTTAAATATAAACAAGACGCTTGGGCTACTGACTTGGGGGCAAGGCATGCAAGCGAATATGAAGCGAGTTCGGACTTTCGTTTTATTGCCAATGAATCGCTGTTGGAAAAGTTTACCGAGACCTGTAAACCTGCAAACCATTGCAAAGATTCTCTCCAAGATGAGAGAAACACAGATGAGAGATCAATCATGAAGACGGAAAGAACAGCCAATAATAATACAATAATAATACAATAATATTACATTATAATAAGCCAATAATAATACAAGGACAAACATATTATTACTCGGCCTCCCCCCCCCCCCCCCCCTTGGGGGGAGAGCACGAGTCTTAGAAAGGGCTCTGTTTATTTTATTTTTTTTGGCAATGTCGCGAAATGGCAATTATTGCATCATTGTTGACTAAATTAGTAGACTAGTGATGTGGGATTACTACACATGCGCAGTGAAGTTATCCCCAAAACAATTTTGCCCCCCGCAGTCGTTTTTAGGGAGGCTAATTATTGCATCATCCCGATCAACCTCTTACCCAGGCTTTCCACCTTTGCGAAACTGAAAACACTGCGTATATTTCTGATTTATTTACTCATCTGATCTGACAACTTTCTTCGAGTGCTCTTCACTGAAAATCATTGATGTGGCTGGCAAGTATCTTGATCTTATATACGTTCACAATCCAGATCGCTTTTGAAACGGGTTGGGCTACGATTTCGAGAACCTGTACTCGATCAAATTATATGTTTCCATACGCTTTTTGTCTACTAAATGTTTAATAATTTAATATGAGACTCAACATATGAATGCTTGCATATGAATGCTGTAACTGTTCTGAGGTAACTGTAATATTTTTATAAGCTTTGTTGCCTGTATTGTTTATTGTTGTAATTATACAAAATAAAGTCGATGCTACAGTTTATTGTTTCATATTATACCAAGTAGAAGTAAGAAGTACTATTATTAAAGTATGCAATGTTGCTATATATCGAATTAATTACCCTGTTTCACTTGATATTGTACCAGTAAGCTTAAATGGGGCTCCAAAATGTTCTGGGTTATCAGTAAGTTTGTATCGATTGTTCATATTATATGCGAATGCTTACAAATGAACATACAGTATATAAATCTCTGACACTCATTGTTGCCATTGAGTAACCCTGTTTCACTCGATATTTTACCTGTAAGCTTAAATGGGGCTCCAAAATGTTCTGGGTTATCAGTAAGTTTGTATCGATTGTTCATACATGTATTATTATTTATTATACACAAATGCTTACAAATGAACACACAGTATATAAATCTCTGACACCCATATCAACTATCAAGATCAAGGAGTAAAGAGTTTGTTGTTGTTTGACCTAATGCTACTGCCAGCTAAATGCATGGTTTGATTTACTGCCATGCCTTATACACTGAGAAAAAGATTAACTGATTTAACGCTTGCTCAAACTGAACCTGTTTGCCGGACTGACCATATGAATTCTTATTACATGAGCACAGGCCGGCTCGCTTGCCAGGCTGACCCTGTTGACTAGAACTGGATTAGGTCAGCAAACAGGATGGCTCATTTGGTGGGGCAGACTTCTCAGTAAGCCAGCTTGGATACTGAGCCAACTCACCTTCATATAATCAAAGCCATTGGCCAACACTATGTTATGGGTTTGTAATGATGGAAAATTTAACCACCCCTGCACTGACAGCTGTATCATTACATGTACCATTGTACCTACAACTATAGATTTGTGTATATTGAATTCAAATCACTGAATTTGCCTACAATATATGTCTTTCAACAAGCCACAACCTCAAGTAGCCCGAGTTAACGCCTCTGTGTTGACATTTATCCCGTGAAACTCTGTAATATTAATCATGAAATATTGTGTTTTTGTCCGATTTAAATCAATTCTATATCGAAATGATCACTTGAATCTGGCGAATCGAACGCTGTAGGTTTCGTCTACTTAAAATGTGAAGATCAGATGTTATATGAGAAAATGCGTATTAGCGATTAAAGCGAGACTCGTCTCTAAAATCAAAGGACATGGCTTCAAGATCTATTCGTTGTTTACCCGATGATTTAATGCTCTTATGTCCATTAAACCGATGTAATTTCGTAACAGATATGTTTCGTATACCTTGCCGTTGTTTTTTATATAAATTTTGACACACGAAGACCTTCAATCGAACAGATATTAGAAAAAATAACATTGCCGCGTCGGGTATTATATCAACTTCAAGACTCTAGTAGCACATTTAAACAGTTTGATCGATTCAATAAAACATGTAAACATAGATTTGATCGAGTACACATCAGCGTACGATAATAATGGAGACCGCGGAACAACCTGTTTCGAAATCGCTCATCTTTTACTTTTAGTGTAGGTCTACCGCTATCGGTGTCTGCGATTGTAAGCATGTTTATTATTAATATACTTGCCAGCCACATTCCTTATCAATCTTATCACAAATTTGCTAAATTGTACTGAAATATGTTGCTCAATTGCTGTAAATGGAAGAATGAAGAACATTGATGAAGTGATAAATGAAGTGACAGGCACTATAAAACACGCTGATGCTGTTGTGATCAATGGCAATGGCGACCAAAGAAGCGTGGATGAATATAAGGTCAGCGCTCGTTTTCATCACTGAAACAGTCATGACGTCATGAGAATAAACACTGAAACAGTCATGACGTCATGAGAAATAAGATCACGTCAGTTTGATAGATGGGAATTAGTTGCATTTTGTTGACCAGAAAAATAAAAATAATAAAAAAAATACAGAAGTGCAGCCCATTCTAAGACTTGGTGCTACCCCACAGGGGGTAGCCCAAGTAATTACGCCAAATTTAACGCACCAAAAAACCGTTTCAATTTTTGCATTCGCAATCATGTGACGGTTGCAATTTAAATATTAATTCAAATGCAGAGGTCTACCAATCAGCTTCTGTCTATATCTAGTTACCAGGGCCAAATTTTCCGATGCCGCGCATGAGGACGGTTGATCATATATTTATATATATATATATATATATATATATATCTATCATTTGCTCTAACTATATGTTGTTGAGCACTCTTTGCATTTCGTAGACCAAAACCTATACACACATATATATATATATATATATATATATATATATATATATATATATATATATATATATATATATATATATATATATATACGAAAGTATACAAATGTGCCCTACCGGCTATCACCATATGGCTTTATGGTAACTGTGGACTTGGGACCCACTATGTACGGCTACACATTCTCGCGTGATAAGGGACTAAACGCCGGTCGATATTAGCACCCTCGGCCTTCGGCCGGCGCATCGCGCCGGGCGAGGGGATTATTATTATTATCGTTAAATTATTATTATTAATAAATTACCGTATCATGCTGTACACACAAAAACTCAGGAATACTGAGTATCATGTAATTACCGCCTGATTGCAGGGCTATTTTCGCTACGAGGTTTATAAGGTTTAACACAAAAACTTTAATGAATTTATTATGATATATACGATAACACTTTACCATCTGTTTAGTATACGTAAGGTAAAATCACAATCTATTTATATATTGAATGTGGGATCTACCACCGGCGGGGCTAAAACGCAGGTAGCGGGTAGCGGCCAATAGGGTGGGTCCTGACTCTTTAGTATACCCTAAAGGTCGGAAATGTGAAGAGATGACTGGAAACAACCCCAAAATAACTAAGATCCTAACCCTAACCCCCCGCCTAACGAGTTTTCTAAGGTTTAGTGTTAGAAACCTCTACCAACCCGCTACCCGCGTTTTAGCCTCGCCTGATCTATACCACACTTCTGTAAAACACATGCATATATCTTCAAGAAAAATTACGTTATAATTGCAATGAACAGACAACTTTTTTTAACTGAAATGAACAGATAACTAAATATACAGTAGCAGTGTCTAGGTCAAACAGCAATCGCGGACAGTTGTTTCGCCCTATTTGGTGCTCGTCAGCGCGATGAAAGGTTATAAACATCACAATCTCAAAGATGGGATGTGGGATATACCACACTGCTCTGAAACACATATGTCATCAAGAAATCTTACGTCATATTCTACTACAAGCGAACTGATAACTATATGAGTAGTGTCTATGTCGACATAGTCAATCGAGATATGGTCTGGAAACTCGGCAAACTTCAAAACGACTATAATGAGCTACGTTTTGATGTTGAACCATACAGTACCTAGTACAGTACCGTGCACATCCTTTGTTTTAGGTTTATTAATATTTAAACAAGCGATTAAATCCAAACGATTCTATTGGATGATTGCTTCATTATACTAAAATACAATAGGTTCAGTGACCGTGCACCGTGCACAAAATTGCATAAAGACGAACAAAAAGATAGAACAAAGACTTTAGCTGAGTTTCCAGACCATATCTCGATTGACTATGATGTCGATCAGCAATCACGAACAACTCATGTTCCGGCCGCCTATTTTGCGCTCATCAGCACGATTAAGCTGATGGCAATATCAGTTATGCTCCTTCGTTTGATTAGGAGTTATCTTAATTTCCCAGGTGTATAAGACCGTGTTTTTAATTTCACAGGAGTATAAGACCGTTTTCTAAGGGTTCAGTTTTTGATACACACTGTATCTTAATTAATACTTAAAAATTATGGAATCATCCATGTTTTTACGATTTTATTTGTCGAGTTTTCCCATACGCCAGGGACATCATAAATAAAGTCAATCTAATGAAGTCAATTTTAAGAAATTGACTTTAATAATGTATCTAGGATACTGGGAACTAATTCTAAATTAATTAACATAGTCAACCCAATAAACAATGAATAATGAATATCATTATTGATGACAAAGACAAAAGGAGAAATGTCTAACTGCATGTTGCAGGAACTTCATAAACATCTCCTTTCACTCCAGATCTAAAATCACTCCACGATTTCACATTTCCCTTGTGAGTTTCGTCGCAGGTTTTTGACATCTCCAAAATCTCTTTTGAAGAAAGGACTTTATCAAAGACATTAACTTCTGCTATTTCCCCCTGAAACGCTTGATCTACATCGAACCCACCGCCACGGGAATCTTGATCTTGTCCCAGGACCCAGGCTCCTCCACCAGGAATAGTTTCCCCGATTGCAATATTTCCTTTGGCCACATTAATTCCGTTTTTGTAAATCATACACGATCCATCTTGAGATCTCCACGTGGTGCAAATATGATGCCAATTTCCATCGTTGAGATTAAGATTCTGAACAGCTCTATAAAATAAAGACAAGTTTACTTTAGAACAATTTTTAACGCTAGCACAAAAACAAATTATGAAAGCTATACATATAAAATTATGAAATATATTATATTATATATTATATTATATTATTATGAAATATATACATCATAAAAATAATAATTATTACCAGTAATCTTAAAAGTAAAGTATTCAGTAATCCTTTGTCTCTTATCACAACACAGATCTATAATTGCGTGCCCTCGCTTTAGACTAATACCAGACAAAAACATTTGAAACTCACTGGTGAAGTCTGAATGTTAGTTCGGAGAAATTAATAGAAAATATTGTCTTGATGAAATAAATAATTTAAAACGTAAGTAAGTGTAAGTTTGTCGGCCATATAGCTGGAGATGACCGTAGACTCCTCTTTATCTAGCTGCTACCCGAAGCCAGTCGTGGGCGCTACTCCTATCCATGTAATTAACCACTTTCTCTGGCGGAGATGGTTCCAATTTTATTAAAGTGCATATAAACCAAACTTATCTGGTTCAAACAAAAAGGGACATGGATAGGAAGCTTTTTGCAGTTTATTTAATGTCTTTTTATTATATATTCAGAAGTAAGTTCATATAATACTAGATATGCTGTCAAATTAAATTTCAACAAACCAAAAGTTCACACAAATTATGGGAAATTTAAATTTACTGCAACAACAGTATGTGAAGTAATCAACCATTAATATTAAACAATTACATATGGACCATTCAAAAATAAATATAAACAATATCTATTAGAAAAATATTAGAAAATTAAATAATTTTTTTACTTTCAATTAATTTAATTCCTAATTACGATCTGTGGTACTTTGAAATTTATTGTCCAAGGATTCCATAAGTGTCCATCGACACAATTTATATTAATTTGAGACAATGTTTATTTAGTCGCCCAAATAGCTTTGAAACTTCGATACCGCACTGCCGAGTGGAATGCTGGCTTTTTCGTGTAATTCATAAGCAAGTTTACCAATGACCTTCGATAATCTTTAACTGGTATGGATAGCGTTCATAGATTTTGGCTTTTGCGACGATAGTGGCTCGAGCGAGACAGAGATTGTCCTTCTTTTGAATACGGACTATGGCTCTTAAATTCAGATATTGGTCTAGGTTTGCGATCACGTTCGTTTTCTTCCCCAAAGTAACACCATCGGTGACACGATCAAGTAAATAATACTAAACACGGAAACACCTGGTGTAAACCTCAGCGATACTGCGCACTCGCAAATCACTAAACTAAAAATTGTAAAATATTACCTACAAACACACACAAAACACGAAGGATTATTGCCCTGGAATGTCCGGACTAGACATAGACTTGACATGTCTATGAGCTGGGAGACACAGGTTCAAATCCTGGGTCGGACCTCCACTCAGGTTCTTAAAAATAGGCGAGGAGAAATTGCTGCCTTTGCAATGATGTCAGCAAATGGTAAGACTTTCGGGTCTTCTCGGATAACGACCTTAAATCGTAGGCCCTCGGAACCCCTATCAATTGGGCTTCTAGCCTGTTGGAGTATTCCGTCGGTTCACCAAAGAGTGATAAATCTAATAAACTAAAATAGATCCTATTAAATAACTCGTGCGTGCACTTTTCCAAATTGTTAAGAGCGATAAGAGCGATCTGTTCCAGGGGTTTGTCATAGATTGCGCTATTTATATTGCGTGATGGTATTTTTAGATGTTGCTTCTCATTAATCCCAATTTATCAGTTAATATAAATTGGCGCTATTTGTCTAGGCTTAATTGCGATCACGTTCGTTTTCTTCCCGTCCCGCCGTTCGGCATCTCGACAATGACATTAATAATATTTACTGTAATCGTGTCATCTAAAACCGCTGTCACACTCTGTTGCGATCAGACAGGCGATTGCATTGCGCTGAAAAATTTTCAAAGCGCCAAGCGAAGGTCTCCAAGAACTGATTGGTGACGCAGTGGACACTGGCTAGGATGGGAGAGGGTCCCCATGGTCGCCCTTGAGCTCCTTAGCGCCGCGCTTGTTTTGTGCATGCATAAAACAAGCGCCAATGTTCTGCGTTCTGAGAAGGGCGCTGCATGTCTCAGTAATGTCGCCGTAGAAGCGCACAGCGAACGGTAAGCGTCCCTTAGACGTAGTAAGGATGCATAGAAGCTACTGCATGTGGTCGCAGCAACGAATCAATCTTGTCTTCTGCGACCGCAGTAAGCTTCATCAGGCTCTCACTACGTGTCTCTGTCGTCTTCATGACGCTCAATATTTCTCTCTCCCGTCCTTATTGCACTCTTACTTCGTTGCCACGAGGCTTTATGTAATTGAACCAGCGCATAGAACGTCCACACTGTGCTGCTACTGCGCATATGGCGCTCGTTATGCGTCCAAGCGTGACAAATGGCATTCTTCCAACGTTTGCAGCTGGTTTACAGTACGAACCCACTTTCACGGTATAAATACAGCCTCGTCATCCACTCAGCATCAGTCTCCAGCTACTCTTCACCATGGCTTCAGAGAGACAAAATGTCCTAATTGTACAGCAGTTTGTACATTTGCAGGTAGAACAGGCGGAGAATGGCGCAGCCCTTGTCAATATTGTAAAAATGAGACGGCAGAGGAGGAAGGCAAACCCGAGATGCTGGTTTCGACCATGGTTAGATGTGGGGAGAAGACTTCAGTTTGGTCACTACCACCGCCTAATGCCTGAGCTACGACATGAAGATCCAGCATCCTTCTTCAACTTCCTGCGAGTACCACCAGAGATGTTTGATGAGCTCTTTGCCAGAGTTGGTCCAAGATGCACCAAACAAGACACCCGGTATAGAAAGCCTATCAAGCCAGGGTTGAATATTGCAGTGACTTTGCGCCACCTGGCATCTGGTGACAAGTACTCCAGTATGAAGTTTGACTTCAGAGTTCCTCATAATACCATGTCTGTCGTACAGTAGTACGAGAAGTCCGCCATGCCATAGTAGAAGTCACAAGAACGAAGTCATCACCTGTCCAACCATCCCTGAAGAATGGCGTACCATTGCTAATCAGTTTGCACGTATATGGAACATCCCTCATGCATGTGCAGCCCTTGATGGAAAGCACGTTGCCTGAAGAAAGCGAAAGAACAGTGGAAGCATGTATCACAATTATAAAGGCTACTATTACATTGTTCTGATGGGCCTTATAGACGCAGACTACAAGTTCCTCTGGATATATTTTGGTGGCCATGGACACATGTCAGATGCACAGATGACAGATCTTCAATGATTTAGAGCTGAAGGAGTGCCTAGCAGATGGGACCATTTGCCTTCCTGCAGCAGACCACCTACCAAATGACGATAAGGACATGCCATATTTCTTCCTCCGGACAGACATGATGAAGCCATACTCGCAGCGCAAGATGACCACAGAGCTGAGGATCTTCAACTTCAGGATATCCAGGGGGCGTCGCATAGTGGAGAACGGCTTCGGCATCCTTGCCCAATGCTGGCAGATTCTACTTACCACCATGCAGCATGATCCTGAGACCATACGAATCATCGTAGAGGCCTGTGTCTGTCGTCATAATTTGATGCGAACGCGCTATCCTGCACTTCAGAATGCTGTATTGGATATGGAGGATGCCAACCATAACGTGATCCCAGGTGCTTGGAGGGATGGTGCCAGGATGCATGAGGTATACAGCATGAGAGGGCCCAACCGTAACAGCACTGCAGCCAAGAAACAACGAGAATACCTCAAGGTTTACTTCAATTCACCTGCTGGCTCTGTGCCCTGGCAGGACAGGATGATATAGACTGCAGTTGCCAAATATATGAACAGTTTTAATGTGCCTGATAGTGAATTTCAAAAGTACACAGTGTTGTATATATGAAATAAATATGTTAAAATTTCAGGCAAATGAAATAAATCTTTTGGTGTTTTATTATTATCCACAATGTCTACATTTAACTTCTTCAGAATGATACAAAAACATCCAAAGTCCCAAGTATAACTGAATTGAAAAAATAAGGTTATATTTTGGCTCAAGTTCCAAAGTATAACTCTTATTTTTCCAATTTAGTTATACTAGATCTTATATTATTTTACAGGTATGGTGACTTGGGATGTTTTTGTTTGGACTTGGAGTTTTGGAATTTGGGATGTTTTTATTAAATAAAATTAGAACAAAACTACCAAAACCAAACAAAAACAAATTAATTCGCAAGAATTAATTTGTTTTTGTTACGACTTGAGAGTTTGGCTCTAATTTTATTTTATAAAAACATCCCCGATTCAAAAAATTGGGCAAAATGTTTATTAAAGTAAACTAGGACAATGTGTTTCAAATAAATTGCAAGTTTTATTTACAAGTGAATAAAATACATGGTACATGATAAACTTTCTCTCAATAAATATAAACACAGTCTCTGAAGCGCTGATCTAGTGTCTCTGACACAACATATATAAACTGCAGTCTCTGAGGTACCAATGTAACAATAAATATAAACACAGTCTCTGAAGCAAGCAAGCACTACGTTTCCTGGCTGTCTTCTGACTGTTGTTTCTTCTTGGCATCAGGGTTGGTCAGTCTCTCCATAAATTATATGCTGATTGACGAATAATCACCGGTAATGACCTGTGAGATGCTGCTCAGGTTTAATGATAATGCTTGAGATGATAGAAAAGGAGTGCTGGTAGTCAGGGAGGTGGCTGAGGTCGCTATAGGGGTCCGTAGGGTCGTAGTAGGAGATGGCCTGGGGGCTGCAGTGCCGTCAGCTGAGGGGGCTGTTTCAGGTTCTGCACCCACTCTGCAGACCCCCATACAGAACCACCTGGCTGAACTGTGGCTGGCCAACATTGACCTGTTGGTTGCCATTACGGAGAAGGAGATGGGTACTGATGACACGGATCCTTGTACTGCTGAGAGAGAGCCTGGAACTGCTGAGAGGACTGCTGAGAGGGAGCTTGCGGGGACTGCTGGGCTGCTGACCGTGCCTTCGCGTCATCGTTCATCTCCAGATACTTGTAGAGGAGCTGGGAGTGCTCCATCTGGAAACGCCGCCACAATGAGTGATCAAGGTCCTCCATCACAGACTTGGCCCAGTCAGAATAGGTTGTCCTCTCTGTGACTTTCTGTGCCGGCTTCAGCATGTCCAGCATCTTCTCTTGTATAACAATGGACTGCTGCCCCCTCTCTTCTATCCCAGCCAGTATCCTGTTCTCTTCTGCTGACTTCTTGGCTGATGATCTCTTTGGCCTCACATCTAATATGATAGGTGTCTCAGAGGTAGAAGAGCCAGCTGTGGGTTTCACAGTAGGTGTCACAGCCTCCAGGGCGTCATCATCGCTTCCCTCAGCAGCATCACCAAATGCAGCAGCGGCAGCAGCTAACTTGCCCTTGATCTGTAAAGACAAAAGCAAAAATGAAAGTTAAGTAAATGGTAAGTATGCAAGTAATACAATGTTATACAATAGAAGTGCATATCAATACTGACAGGAAAATTATATTTAATTTTACTTACACTGACAGTGGTCCGCTTCTTCACATCATAGATTTGAGATTTGGGCCCGGAGGAAGGAGAATATTGAAAGGATCCATTCGTCCGTCTCAGTGAATTCAGCCGGCCCATCACCCGACTTCTTTTTTAGGAGGCGGCCATACCTGGTCCGCAAGGACCGGTACCAGATCTGTAACATCTCCATGTCCTTGTTCATCTCCTGGGTCTAGTCATCCCACAATTTGTTTTTCTTCTGCATATCCTTATATGCGTTTAACTTTATTTATTGTACTGGCATTCATTTTCCCTTGTCCACAAAGCCATGACGTCCTCTTCCTCATAAATGAGGTCAGTGATCTTCTTGGGCTTCTTCTTCTTGGGATGGCTAGCAGCAAGGTTGACATCTATCGACGAATCCCCACTGCTGCCAGCCTCTTCTTGGACTTCTTTTTGTTGAGAAATTACTTCTTCTTCATCAACAACAGCACCGGGCGTAGGCGACAGTAGCGGTTGTTGTGGTGGAGACTGCCTTCTTCCTCCGTCCTTGTGTGCCGGAGCCTTTCCTTTTGTTTTACCATGTTTTCACGTCGAGCGCCTAAACCAGAGTGAGTGACTGAGCAGCGCAGGAAGCTCTATTTATACTATCCGCACAGACGCAGAAAACGGTTTGACAACGTAGTAGCAACGCAGTCACAGCGACTTCGACGCACGATGAACGTTTACATCGTAGTGGAAGCGCAGTGAAAGCGCGAGAGCCCGGGAGACTTGACAAAGTATGAACGCAATGGGTCGTACTAACAGCGCAATGAAAACGTCATAAGCGGGATAGGAGCATACTAAGAGCTACCTTGTTTTAAAAATTTCACAATTTTCGACAGTTTTCCGCGATCTTCCTGCGTTTTATTAACTTTTCCAGCGTAATGCAAGCTCTGACCTGAACGTTAGTAGAGTGTGACATGGGTTTAAGGTAAACGTATCGTATCGTTCGACTGGATCACTCATTAGATTTCAGCTAAGATTCTTTCGACAGTCAGTCGCTCTCTAGACATCAGCGGAAGCGAAATGGGATACTCAAGTTGAGGCTTGATACGCTCAGCCGAGCGTACCGTTCATGCAGCGCCAATATACAAGGGGAGTTCAGGATGTCAGCGCAGTAAAATTCCTTCCGATAACAGATGAGATGAAAGAGCAGATAACACGGTCGACAGCTGAAGACGAAGTGATGCAAGAGGAAACCATACTGAAGGGGTCGCCTAATGACAAGCAAGATATACAGTACCAGCTGTGTTTCAGTTACAGGGATTACAGTAGCTCAGTGTCCATGACGGACTCATCTGAAGCAGCATGAGTTAAATTAGCAAAGAACATCCTCCGTAAAGCATCAGAAAATGGTCATGACCCATACATTGCCATCATCCTGGCCCAGAGAAATACGCCCACAGAGGCGATGGATTCAAGTCCAGCACAGAGGCTGCTATGAAGGCGAACGAAGACCCGCCTAACCATGACGATAGAGCTGCTGAAACCTAAAGCAATTAACGCTAAGAAGGTTACGGAACAAATTGTGAGGCGTCAAACGAGACAAGCACTTTATTACAACAGAGGAGCAAAAGATTTGAGACCACTGGGAGAAGGTGACACTGTGCGATTGAGACCGATTAACCAAATCAACAAGGGCGCCATCTGGAATAAAGGAATCATCACGAAAGATAATACATATAGTGCAGGAGACTGACAGTGGAGAAATACCGAAGATACCGAAGAAACCGAGTAGATCTAAGGAAAACAAAGGAAGATCCATCTGCAACGGCAACACCAGCATTCGAGTGGGAAGGCCAAGATGTACAAATCACCAACAGCCAAGATCGAAGACAAGCCCAAGAATAGAAAACAACGGAAGACCAGTCTGAGCAAAGGTCAAGCAGCAGCACGCCATCTACTGACAATACCACACCGACCGCGGACATTAGCACCCGCCTGCAGACGATCGGAGCGAACAACGTGCAGACATAACTTAAACGACTATACCAGATATTAGGAACAATGATTTGTTTTATTAGTAAACTGACATACCTCGAGGATTTAATCAACAAAACGCTTGATCGTGAAACTCGAGTAACCGAATTAGCCTAGTCACGAGTTCTGTATATATGGTGGTACCTATATATATATATATATATATATATATATATATATATATATATATATATATATATATATATATATATATATATATATATATATATATATATATATATATATATATATATATATATATATAGCCATCCACCTTATATGAGCTGTTCTGCAATCTGATTGGTTCTTATACTATCAAGCTATATCAGCTCATATATCACTAGTAATGAAAAAAACAAAATGGCGGCGTGATTTTCTCAACCTACTGTACTGCAGATGAAACTGGTTGTTTCTTTAACGCACAAGTTATGATGTAAAATCCACTTTAAAAATCTTTGAAAAACCCGACTGAATTGTGAATTGTTTTGCCAGACAAAATAAAAAGGATAAAAGTTAGCTAGCAACACATATTTATTACAAATATTATGATTATTATTCAGTAAAGATAATTTTTGAAGTAGTAAAAGCATTATGAATGAAAATTTTTGTGTAGTGCTATAGTGCAGTGCTCTGACCACTGAGCTACGGAAGCCGTTGCCGAGAGCCTAGTCACGAGTTCTGTATATATGGTGGTACCTATATATATATATATATATATATATATATATATATATATATATATATATATATATATATATATATATATATATATATATATATATATATATATAGCAAAGTGAAAAGGTGGTAAACTGCCAAGAATTTAGTAACGAGATACTGACGTTTCGAGCGGAGCCCTTCATCAGAGTAAGATTGTCGTCTTACTCTGATGAAGGGCTCCGCTCGAAACGTCAGTATCTCGTCACTAAATTCTTGGCAGTTTACCACCTTTTCACTTTGCTATATATTCAAAACACTGTCTACGCAGCACTCTACTTTATATATATATATATATATATATATATATATATATATATATATATATATATATATATATATATATATATATATATATATATATATATATATATAAATATATATATATATAGGTAATATTTGGCATTTCACTCGATCAAACTACATGTTGAAAGGATTTATGGTGAAGGAAAATTTCGAGTGTTGGAACACATACATTTTAAGACCAAACCGGGACCAGTTGCGAAAAATGCAACTTAGCGGCCTTCCGGTAGGAATTGAATCCGTGACCCTGCGATTGCTAGTGCAGCGCTCAGACCACTGAGCTACGGAAGCCGTTGCCCACCATATATACAGAACTCGTGACTAGACTCTCGGCAACGGCTTCCGTATAGCTCAGTGGTCAGAGCGCTGCACTAGCAATCGCAGGGTCGCGGGTTCAATTCCTACCGGAAGGCCGCTAAGTTGCATTTTTCGCAAGTGGTCCCGGTTTGGTCTTAAAATGTATGTGTTCCAACACTCGAAATTTTCCTTCACCATAAATCCTTTCAACATGTAGTTTGATCGAGTGAAATGCCAAATATTACCTATAATATACCCAGAATCTTATCCCGGCATTACCACCATATATACAGAACTCGTGACTAGGCTCTCGGCAACGGCTTCCGTAGCTCAGTGGTCAGAGCGCTGCACTAGCAATCGCAGGGTCGCGGGTTCAATTCCTACCGGAAGGCCGCTAAGTTGCATTTTTTCGCAACTGGTCCCGGTTTGGTCTTAAAATGTATGTGTTCCAACACTCGAAATTTTCCTTCACCATAAATCCTTTCAATATATATATATATATATATATATATATATATATATATATATATATATTATATATATATATATATATGGTCTCCAGTATATCCCTTTCGTCTTTAGTATATCATTCTATATAATTAGCCTATTCAATATTTTGAATATGTTTAATACTTTAATTTCTTACCTGATATTGTTAGATGGCAAGTTTTTTACCAATGTACCTATGTTATCCAGACTAAAAAATCCAAAAGCATTATCCGTACTTTGAGTAGCATATGTGATGAAATGTGCAACACCGTTTATCTGATTCGTCTTTATCCACAAGCATACTGTGATGGCCGTCATTGCAGGTGTTCTATCATCACTAATAATGACATAGTTTTTTAAACTCTTTTCCTCGATGAGCAAAGCAATCGAGTTTGTACCTATAAATAACATTCAAAGTACATCCGATTAGTTTGCCTTAAAATACTCGGCAGACGTTTCATATGACAATCACTGAAAACTTAAAACCGTCACAGCTATAGCCTTCATCACATGCACATATGAAAGATAACTGTGTTGTTACACGCCTTTTTTGTTAATAAGCATTGTGCTGCATGACATTGTCTAGATAATTTAATTGCATCATTGGAAAAAATCCAACTCAAAAACTCTGTTTTAACCAAATACGTATTTCTTAAATTAAGAACTTACTTTCTTGTCCCTTTTGCAGAAAAAATTATCTTGACATAATTCACCCAAATATTCTTCCGACCAACCAAAACGCCAGACGACCAACAACCCCACTGAACTACGACACCCTCCCCCTAAATAGCCTACCAAATGAACAACTAACTAGAAATACGTATACGCAATAACCCCTCTCCCGCTTTTTCTACCCCCTAGAGTTTCGTTTCCGCATCCATGGTCCCCAGGGCCCCCAGACCGCGCAAGGTCTAGGTAACAAACAAATTGCAAAAGGCCGTTTCGTCATAATAATAATAATAATAAAGACGTATTAGGAGCATTATACAATAGTCTCAATGCTCTTACAACAATATATATATATTCTTAAAGTTACTTTTAAAACTAATTACAGTTTCATTATAAGATAAAGCCTACTACATATATTAACACTAGGAACAATAACTATTAATTTAAAAAAAGAAAAGTCTTAACTGCAGACTTAAAATTACTTAACATTTCAAAGCTCCTAATTTCAAAGCTTCTAATTAATAAGCGGTCATAGGTAGATTTTGAACGTTATCTCGGCCAATGGTTACTCGATTTGAATTCTGAAAACAGATTTGGAATTATAGAGTCTAAATACATAACTTACGTGTCTATTATATTACGAGAACGTGCATACCCTTCGTAAAAATGGTTTATGTACTTAGAAATTAGTCGGCAATCAGTCGGCCATTTCGTCGTAGATTATTGTGAACGTTATCTCGGTCAATATTTAACCGTTTTTAATTCTGAAAACAGATTTGGAATTACCGAGTCGATCAATACATAACATTCGTCTCTATTATATTACGCAAATACGGTGGATGGTGGGGGGGGGGGGGGGGGGGGGGGGGGGGGGGGGGGGGGGGGGGGGGGGGGGGGGGGGGTGGAGGGGCTTGAGACCCCCAAAAATCAGGACAAACGTTGCTAAATTTAATGTTTTTTCCAATTGTATTAGTACGACTATATAGAGGCTAGGAGAGAAGCTACTTAGTGCCCCTCGCCTCAAAATGTTTTATTGTCTTGTTTGGAAGAACTTTTAAAATGATAAAGTAACTTCTATTGAAGATTTTCGTTTCTTTGCTTTCTTTTTGAGATAAATTATTTTGTTTGATATGCAAATGTCTGGAATTTCGTCACACATGCATAATGACTTATTGGAGAAATGTGTATATCTCTTTCATTCTCGAACGAAATCCTTTAAAATCAAAGTTTGGTGTTGTGGGAGAAACGCACACTTTAGTGTTTTTTATTTCATGAACGCAAAGATATATAACATTCTCTGATAACTCATTATGCATGTGTGACGAAATACCAGATATTTGCATATAAAACAAACTGATATATCTAAAAAAGAAAGCGAAGAAGTGAAAATCTTCAAAAGAAGTTACTTTATCATTTTAAAAGTTCTTCCAAATAAGACAATAAAACATTTTGAGGTTAGGGGCACTTTAAGGTATAATCTACCTACGGGTTTCATCTACTCGAGATTTCACAAACGGGTGTAGCCTGAATAACCTGAAGTGTTAGCCAACCCCTAAACTCTTGCCACGCTATTGTTAGATTGGTCCCAGACCCTTCTGTCAGTACTAGGTGCAAAAAATGGCGTCACCTGGCAAGATGCAGCAGGCAAGCTTGGATTCATTTAAATTATGCTTGCTGTAGAATTATATAGATGAAAACTTTCCGAGGTTCTAGATTTCAAAATTTTCCGCGGGATGATCCCCAAACCCCCCTAAAAATGCGTTTACTGATTACTTGCTTTGTCGACTTCATTCCACGACTTTAATTCTGTTCCTACGCTCTGTACCCTTCATAAAAACCTGCTTATGTACTAAAAAAATTCGGCCATGTTTGTGCCGTTTTTCACCCTAACGAATATTGACCGATCAGAACGGATCACGCAAAAGGGCGTACTCGAAACTTACCGGTTTGTCTTAGCCAATCATGTGTACGAGATTTGGTCCTACCATTTTATATGTGTACAAACTTTCCTGACATATTCAGAAATTAACAAGAAAATGGCCGCCGCTTGGGGATTAATTTACATATGATCCTTTGAAAACGGCGTCCCATTTCACAGTTACTAGAACGAAAATATTAAAATGAAGATTCTGCTTATTGAGTAGCTCGTCTACCGTTTCACGACCTCTTAATATACGTGTGACCGGGGTAAATTAGGGAGGCTTATCATAAAGATTATCAATATCATAAAACTTATGTTTTCGAACCTCCCTTTACGGCTTTACCGACTGGAAACTTTGTGAAATGCGCGCGGAAGAATTTTGTGTTTCCGAAATATGTGCGCTTAACGCGTGGAGTTGCGCGCGCAAGTAGAATGGGTTACGCGACACGCTGTCCAGCTATTGTGGGCTCAGAATCACGAACAGTCATCATACAATATGTAATATAATAAACATATATGAATATATATAGGGGGCCAGCGATTAGCTTAATCCAGGATTAGTGGAAAGATGTTTGAAAATTTCTGTTCATGACAGATATCATACAAACTATGAAATGTTTTGTCTTAGAAAATTTTCAGTTAATTTTTGCAGTGCTGGATAATTTACAGGTGTAGCTTTGCTAATTTCGTCTGAAAATAGTTGATCTGGTTGCCAGGTCTATGCCGTCTATCCAATGGACAAGCCACAGCAACTGTCCTCGAAGCATGAGAAGGACGATGGGAGTAAGGAGATCATTCAAACCTAGCAAATCAAAGACAAAATCCTGACCTGCTATCTTGTATTCGTTGATCGCTTTGTAGTCGTGATCTCTGTATGTATTAACATACGCACAAAAGCTCTTTTCAAGACGAACAAATTGTTGGTAGCTCGCGCTCAAAAATCGCTCAACAAAACCCTCGCAAATGTATTGACCATCAGTCACCGAGCTACGGAAGCCGTTGCCGAGATCCTATAGTCACGAGTTCTGTATATATGGTGGTGGTAATGCCAGGACAAGATTCTGGGTATATTATAGGTAATATTTGGCATTTCACTCGATCAAACTACATGTTGCAAGGACCCATGGTGAAGGAAAATTTCGAGTGTTAGATATATATATAATAACTTGTAAAGATAACTGGGAACTTTTTGCATTGTGAAACAGTTATTTGATGATTTATTAGGCAAAACCTGTGACTGTGCATGGACAATTTAACGATAATAAATACACACTTTAATATACTAAATAGTAAATAACTAGAAACAATAAACTGTTGAATCGCATCACGGTTACAGTGCTGATCACATTGACTTTATTTTGCATAATATTTGCATGCAACAACACAATAAACAATACAAGCAAAAATAAAACATTAATGACAAGTATAATACACTATACAGTTACCTCAATAATTCAATCACTGATTTCAATACAGCATTCACATAACCTATCAAATCGGCTTCATCAACGACAACGTACTTCGTGCTTCTTTTATCTTCGATTATTTGGAGCTTGTTTGAGGGATTGTTTTCGAGTTTGTAAAACGCTTCGATTCGAACACATCTAGAAACTTCTTCTGAGACAGGAGGAGTTTCGCAAAGCCTGTTGGGGCCATAACTCGACCAAAAGAAAATAATCGCGAAACTTAGACTCGGTCCCGAGTAATAACATCGACTGGCCACATACCGTAGAATCCCGCTTATAAGCCCCCCGATTATGAGCCCCCCGGTTATAAGCCCATCTGTTTGGTAACAGAAAATACCTTCCGGTTATAAGCCGCCCGGATATAAGCCCACCTTCCATTAGAACCTTTTATAGTAAAAATAACAACGAAAAAAAAACAGAGAAACAGCGCAACTAGCGTTGAAACAAAACTTTTACTGATAATATGTTTCAACAACTCAGCATTCTCATTATGGCAAGTTAATTGGATAACTTTGCTGTTAGGTGACATTACTAAAATTTCAGAGTTCAGTACTTCAGTTAGCGTTATGATGTCTCCTTACGATGCATTTTGTGCTTGTCATATTTTTTTCTTCACATCGACTTTGTGCTTCTTGTCCCCAAATATAAAGTAAACACATAGTAATTCAATGCCGACGATTTAGAGTTTTATCTTGACAGTGATGACGATGACGACGACGATGAAGATCATTTCGAGGCAGCTACATAACTTGTGTAGCAGATTTTGTTATAGACATACGCGACGTTTTCCACATTATTATAACTTCTGGTTACTATTTGTTACTTTTATAGGAATTTGAAGCGGTATATATAACTTGAACTTTTAAGTTGCGCCGGGATTTTTAAAAACGTTTCATATGGAATGGATTGTTTTTGGAATGGTTCTCTGGGCAAAATCAGAAATCTTCTTTATTTGTTATTGTTTTTGCACTTGCGATATTAAGCAAAACGTCGAGCAATAAAGTGCCAACATAGTTTGTCTGTTGCGTTTTGAAACGTTTTTTCTATTCCGCTTATTAGCCCTCCCGGTTATAAGCCCCTCCGGTTACAAACCCACTCAAAACCCCTTACGAAGTTGTACAGTGTAAGTCCAGGGTCCGGGCTTATAAGCGAGATGCTACGGTATGCAACAGCGACTATCAAATTATTCAGTTACCGGTTTGATTATATCAGTCAAATATACGATCGGCCTATTGATAAAATCTAGCGATAACTTTCGTCAATACTTGTATTGCCTCTATTAATTACGGAAATTTTAAAATGCCCATTGTCCTGTTGTCATTACAAGTTTGGTGATTATTAAAATGTTGGTATAAAACTTTAACCGTATTACCCAATATTCAAATTTTAACATATAACATATATAGGTTCTTTTGATCACCAAACGCTTTTGAAAATATCAAAACAAATCCGACAACAACTCAATAACGCGTAGCCTATGTTATTTGTTGACTGGCGGATCGTAGATTTGACTGATCTAATGACACCGGTAACTGAATAATTTGAAAATCGTTATTGCATATATTAAAAGGTCGGCAAATGGTAGGTGATCTATTCAATAAGCAGAATCTTCATTTTAATATTTTCGCTCTATGTAACCCACTGTAAAATGGACGCCATTTTGTAACGACCATATGTAAACTAGTCTTCAAGCGGTGGCCATTTTGTCGTTAATTTCTGGTAATGGAAATAGATCCCTGCCACGGCGAGATTATCACCCTCGTTTCACTCGGTCGCTTCGCGACCCAGCTTGCGAGGGGATTATACTACCAATACAATCAACCAAATAAATAGCCAAGTATAAACAACCAACAACAACAAAAACAGACAGACAAACCGACAAACAGACAAACATATATAACCTAATTGTGAGGCCTTCTTTATTCTCGTCTTCCGCTGGAAAATGGGAGGCAAAAAAAAAGACGGGGCGAGAAGACGATAAAAAGAAGGCCTTAGGAAACTCTATTCATAAACATACACCGCCCACTTTGTTATTTTTAAAATCTACTATAATTGTAATGATTGACACATGTCATCAATGGGAGAATCATGATGAAGAATTTTCGCAAGCAAGATCGAATGACCAGATTTCAGAGATTATAAATAGACAGAAATTAAATATCTGATAACGGATAATCTCTTGTATCAGATAACCTAGTTCAAAACGGTATTAAACCACGCCGTGGCGTTTTCATTGCGGTTACACGATGCCGGATGTCGGATTAAAACTAAGCCTTTTCATAGAGGAGCAGCTCCATAGCAACAAAATAATCTTGACATGTTTTGGTGCTAATATTGGGCAAGAAAAATAATAATATTGTGATTGACCTCATGTAATCCGAGGGTTAGTCTATAAATTCTCGATCAGAATCCGGTCCGAAGCCTTAAAATCCTAGGCCGATCCGATCCGAACACAGGACCTCAAATCCGATCCAATCCGATCTTCAAACGGAAAGGAGTTAATTAAGTTAAGATAACGGGAGGATCATTATGTTATCAAAATAGTGAAAGTTGACTTTTCATTAAGGTTTGGCATGGCTTTGAAATGTAATGAAAATTAATGATACAATATCTAATACATGATTCTAACGAAATTTATCTTGTCCCATACAGACGTCTGAGACGTCATATAAACGTGTGCAATCAGCACAGAGCAATTAAAGAAATTCAAGAAATTATTAATTAAGAAATTCAAGACAAACGCAAGGAAATCTACACTGAACAGGTTAAAAATCGGACTTGCCATAACCACAACTTCTTAATGGTTTTTGTTTACGCCATAGACCTCTTTCATAATGCATGCTGCCATTTTAAATCTCGACTGGGGGAGGGGCGGAATCTGCCCGCGCTGAATTTAAATGATGATATCTCAATAATGGACACAGCTACGAACCTAAAATTTTACGACTTTTCCTAGTTATGCATTGGTAGTATGGGCTGAAAAAATGGTGAAAAAATATTAGGTATAAAAAAGGTTACAGAGTATTCCTGAACACCTACTAACACGAAATTTCGACAAAATATTTAATTATAATAGAAAAAAAAATAAGAGCATATCGATTAAGATAAATCTATTTATTGATGTAATAACTTATGTACGTTAACAAAACAGTAAGATATAATCCTGAGTAAAACCCTTTTTGAACTGCTTCAAATCCGAATGTTTGACTGATGCCGTCATAATGACGTCACAATTTGTTGCCATGATACCAAAATTGCAACGTATATTCACTGTTACCATGCCATCAACCTGTGAAAATTTTATTGGCATACATATAATAGTTTTGGAGATATGGCCCGCGTGCAGATTCCGCCCCCAGATACTGGCGTTCTGTTTACATGAGATAGAAGCAATCCGATACGTGCCATCCCACTTTCGTAAGACGAAAATTACTTTCGTTGCATACATTCCTTAAGATTTTGGTTTAGGCTACATTAGGCGAGGTGTTAGGTGGACATAGGGTTAGGGGTATGACGTTTCCTTATAAGGAAGACGTATACTACATACGTGGAGTCCGCGATATATAGACCTCTTTCATAATTGCGGTCAATTTAAATATTCCTTTATGTGCATCTAAATTAGCCTTTATGGCCTCGTTTGTGTGTCAGCAATTCAAAAGAATCTTTGCTTCCTAACGAGGGTGTAAATGCTAATTTATATGCGCGCAAAAGAATATTACCCTATCTAGACTGTGCTTTTTGGGGTATGAAAAGTAATCCGATGCAAAAGCAATCCAGTATTGTGTACTATAAAAATCGTTATGGCAGCTCTCGGTCACCATACTCGACTTCTGCTTAAGCGTATTGCTTGTACTTATTAAGCTGGATGCGAATATATTCCAACGGACTAATGACAGCCAACTACGAATGTCTTCAAGGTGCCATATTTCAGGCGATACAGTTCCGAGTATTCGAAGGGAAAACTTTTGTGGTGTATACAATGGCGTGATAATGGTGTATACTGCCTTATAATTAATGGTGTATAATGGCGTACACTTAACTTTCCATGTTTTCCATACAGTTATAGAAACTGGCTTTCAAACAATCACAGCTTGTGTTTACAAACTGTTATTTTACAAAGAGCTTTTGAATACGTGTCTCATACGCTAATATGTGTCAAGGAATTTGACAACACCATTTCGACTCCATGGTTGAAAGAACGAAAAAGCATTTTTCAAGATACAAACTTTGCTCAATATGTGATTATGAAGAAGGGAGTGACCTTGAATGAATTTATATAATTGAGTAACAATCAAAATTCCTATGTTTTAGTATATTAATTAGTTAGCCAATCGTAAAAATCTCCGTCCAGAATCAGGACGGATGCCCACATGTTTATAAAAAAGGTTTCCTCAGGCCTTCCTTTCTCATACTTGCTACGCCCATTTTTCCGCAGCCTGTTTTTCTCGAGGAAGGTGATAAAAGGCCTGATAACCAGGTTAACAAACAAACAAACAAACAAACAAACAAACAAACAAACAAACAAATAAACAAACAAACAGACAGACAGACACGTCAGACAAACAGATAAGTCATCGCCATGAGCTCATATACAACTCGAGCTCATGATATAATTGTTAACTGTACTGTATAATAAAAAATATACATAATAATATGGACGTTCTTATACGGGAGTTTTCATCGTAACCGTTCTGTTTAACAAACTCTTAATTGTGATTAAGTTTACCTTGAAAGCATGAGCCAGTAAATTCCATTCTCATTGAGATATAAGTATTCCAAGTTTTAGGATGCACTCGAATATAGCGAGCAATAATGGGTGGAGATATATTTTGGCGAACAATTGTGTCTCTATCTCCATTACCTTGGAAAACCTGTAGAAATTAAAATATAAGTAAAAGACTAAGATGTGCGATGTACCACATTGTATTAATAAATTGGAAACTCGTCTTTTTGCTCAAAGCTTTATGAGGCAACAAAGCTGCGCAGCTGATGCTCGCATAAATTTTACAATTTTTGTGGGTACCGCCAGCTGATCAGTCAATATAATATAATATAAGTATAATATATATAAGTAGATATAATGCTGTTATGTCTGTAAGAAAGTAAGTAACAATAGAATACCTACGGAGCCAATCAAAACGCAGATAATTAAACGACAATAAACGACTGCCACCGATCGAAAGACAAGACTTTCAACGTCGCGTACGCCATTTTGGCATTTGGAAAGTTCGAACTTTTTACACTATTCAAGGAGCGAGGAATTGGTAAGTATTTTCAATATGAACTGCAGTCCATTTGCGATGTACCACAGTTTTTGTAAGTTGCACGAAGTCGTTGGAATGATGACAGAAGGTTTACAAGCGCTCTTCAACGTCGTTGGTCGATTTATCTAGTACTGGCAACATGTTTTTGAACAAATTGAGCTTGCTGAAACTGACCGCGAGTCTGTACATTGGCGAACAGAAAAGGATGACCCTCGTGGGAGGAAACAAAATGAGCCTCTTTGGAGGAAAAATGAGCTTCTTCGGAGGAAAAATGAGCCTCTTCGGAAGAAACAAATTTAGCCTCTTCGGAGGAAACAAATTGAGCGTCTTCGGAGGAAAATTGAGCCCCCTCGGAGGAAAATTGACTAGTCTCGTCAGAGGCAACAAACTATGAGCCTCTTCGCAGGCCACTGATTGATAAAAGTAAACTTTTTCCTTTGACAGAGCAACAATGTGCGAAACCTGTGGTAGTTCACAAGCAAAATAATTCTAGGACTCTAAATGTAAATTATGTTTGCAATATATATGAATTAAATGTTTCTTTAAATGGCCATAGATTTTGTGTAAGAAAATCAATTAGATGTGTCATCAAATATCAGACTACAGTATGTAGAGACCGTGAACCGACTAGAATATATGTCAACAAAATTATGTCAAATCAAATCAAATTTATTTCAGTAGGGTATCCTGCGTCAGTGATGACTCACTGGTATCAATGAGGGCCCTACAAATAACGAAATACATACTATAATTTACATAAAATAATTTTTAAATGTCACAATTGAGATGAGAATAAATTATGAGAATCATATAAATAAGTTTAAAAACTTAGATTTAAAACTAGATAAAGACGTTTCTAAACGAACGTGTTCATGCAGGAAGATTATTAAAATTTTTAGAAGCTCTCACAAGTACACTACGTTCTGCAAACTCTAATTTTGTTTTAGGAACTAATAGTTTCATCTTACTATTTCTAACTAAGTACTTAGATTGATGTAATTTAAAATAAAGAATTTGGAGCCATATTAAAAATACATTTAAATGTAAAAATATTTGTGCATGGTTCTTCTGTGTTTTAAAGGAATACGTTTGGTGTCAACCATTAGTACACCGTTACAGATTATCTTATTAGCTTTTGTTTGTATTCTTTCCAGTTTGTCACAGTCGGTTTGACTGAGGCAGTCCCAAACGATATCACAATAGTCCAATATTGGGAGAATATAGTAGCCTTGTAAATAGTAAATGCAACGTGGGTTGTAATACATGGTCTAATACGGCGAAAGGCGCCAAGTCTTTTGGACACTCGGGAACAGACATGATGTAGATGATCCTTAAAATTTAAGCTACTATCGAGGTAAACACCGAGGTACTTATAAACCACAGACGACTTTATGTCATCTCCATAAATTTGAACTTTTAAAGGATCGTTTACTGACTTCCGTTTGTGTGTTCCAAAAAGAACGGATTCCAACTTTCCTTGATGAAGATAAATTTCATTCTTGATCGTCCAATCTCCAATGATGTTTAAGTCCCCGTTCAAAATTTCGGTAATTTCAGCAATTAACATCCTTTGCAGCGAAGTAGATCATGGTATCATCAGCATATAATTATTAAGAGATTGGATTTAATAGCAGTGCACGATAGATCATTCATGTACATGATAAAAAGCAAAGGACACAAAATAGATCCCTGTGGCACTCCTGAATGGACTGGAAATGATGAAAATAATGATCCATTTACACTCGCATGTATTTGTCGCTCTGACAAACAATTCTCAATCCAGTTAAGTTCATTATTTTTACATCAAACATCAAAAATTTTCAATTTATGAAGTAACTTTGAATGGAAAACTGTGTCAAAGGCCTTTTGAACATCAAGAAAAACATCTCCTGTTAGTATCCCTGCATCAGAATTTCTCCTAATGAAATCAGATATAAGAGTGATAACTGTAGGACAAGAATACTTCTTACGGAAACCATATTGATTTTCTGAAATTTGATTTGAATTTTCCAGATAGGTGGTTAGCTGAGTATATACTTCCCTTTCGAGTATTTTAGACAGCGTTGACATAATTGAGATGGGTCGGTAGTTACTTGGATCATTTCTTGATTTACCTTTATAAATTGGGATGATCCTGGCTATCTTCCAGTCGTTTGGAACTGTCGATGTAGCTAAAGAAAGATTATGCTGAATCTCCCAAGGGCTTTGTTGGAATACCGCCCAAACCAATAGCTTTAGCAATTTTCAATGTTCGAAGACTTTTATAAATGTTAGATGTCTCAATTCCCTTGAAATTGAAGACATTTGATCTGACACTATTTGAAGGGGTTGGATGCAGTTTATAAAAATATTTCGAAATTCTTTCCGCAATTCCACTAAAAAATGATCCGAAAACAGTAGCTGTATCCGCATCTGTCTCAGTAACACTTTCATTATACTTAAGTCGGATAGGTGGATTTGACCTGTTGGTTTTATCATCAGATGAAAATCTTTTAATATTTTGTTTCATTTTGTTTCCTCTGAAGAGGATCATTTTTTTTCGTCCGAAGAGGCTTATTTTGTTTCCTCCGAAGAGGCTCATTTTGTTTCCTCCGAATAGGCTCATTTTTTTTCCTCCGAAGAGGCTCATTGTGTATCCTCCGAAGAGGTTCATTTTGTTTCCTCCGAAGAGGCTCATTTTGTTTCCTCCGAAGAGGCTCATTTTGTTTCCTCCGAAGAGGCTCATTTTGTTTCCTCCGAAGAGGCTCATTTTGTATCCTCCGAAGAGGTTCATTTTGTTTCCTCCGAAGAGGCTCATTTTGTTTCCTCAGAAGAGGCTCATTTTGTTTCCTCAGAAGAGGCTCATTTTGTTTCCTCAGAAGAGGCTCATTTTGTTTCCTCTGAAGAGGCTCATTTTTTTTCCTCCGAAGAGGCTCATTTTCTTTCCTCCGAAGAGGCTCATTTTCTTTCCTCTGAAGAGGCTCATTTTCTTTCCTCCGAACAGGCTTATTTTGTTTCCTCCGAAGAGGCTCATTTTGTTTCCTCAGAAGAGGCTTATTTTGTTTCCTCTGAAGAGGTTCATTTTGTTTCCTCCGAAGAGGTTCATTTTGTTTCCTCTGAAGAGCCTCATTTTTTTTCCTCTGAAGAGGTTCATTTTGTTTCCTCTGAAGAGGCTCATTTTGTTTCCTCCGAAGAGGTTCATTTTGTTTCCTCCGAACAGGCTTATTATTTTTCCTCTGAAGAGGCTCATTTTGTTTCCTCCGAAAAGGCTCATTTTTTTTCCTCCGAAGAGGCTCATTTTGTATCCTCAGAAGAGGATCAATTTGTTTCCTCAGAAGAGGTTCATTTTGTTTCCTCAGAAGAGGCTCATTTTGTTTCCTCCGAAGAGGTTCATTTTGTTTCCTCCGAAGAGGCTCATTTTGTATCCTCCGAAGAGGCTCATTTTGTTTCCTCCGAAGCGACTCATTTTGTTTCCTCCGAAGAGGCTCATTTTGTTTCCTCCGAAGAGGCTCATTTTGTTTCCTCCGAAGAGGCTCATTTTTTTTCCTCAGAAGAGGTTCATTTTGTTTCCTCCGAAGAGGTTCATTTGTAATCCGAAGAGGATTATTTGTACGATCCGAAGAGGGTTATCATTTTGTGTTGTCCAACATACAGGCTCACTGTTTGTTTCAGGAGGCTCAATTTGATCCAACACGTGTTAGCTCGACTGCAGGATATAAAATCGACCAATGATTTGAAAACCTTTTGTCCCACGAAAACGGTGACACATCACACTTGCAAATTTACTGCAATTCAGGTTGAAAATACTTACCAAATTTGCCAATTTGTCATCCATAACATTCCCTTCCAAAGTGTCAAATATATTCAACAATATAGTTGTGTCATATGGTTGAAATAATCATGAATCCTTATAAATATTGGATTATCTGTAATCATCACCGCGACTGGTATTCAGCATATCTTTACGAATTCAAATACTATCAAGTGCTTGCCTATACACTGTCGGATCAACAATTATTTACAGTGTAAATGATAAAGTAAGCGGTACACACATGCACGCATCGCGTGCCTATTTTTTAACTTGGGGGAGATATCACCTGTTGTGGTAATTATATTGCTTATTGTTTTAATTGGTTTTAAGAAGAGATATCCAGTTGCTGTAGCGACGTTGAAATGGGTAACTTGATTTGAATTCATCTCTCATCCTTCACCTTGTTGCGAACCAAAACTGTTATAGTATACATAATTATTTTAAATATTTTGATGGAACAGTGATTGAGGTTTTCCTGTTGTGCCTACCTGTTTTACCTGCACGGTTTAATAAAGTGATTTAGAGATTAAAGAATAAACCATCTATTGTAGCGTCTTATAATCTTCCACATTAACATAATATATGATCAGTAAAGCGACGAATACGTTTCAATCTACCTTGTCTAATCCGCCATGCTGATAAGCTTTGAAGTTAACTCCATCATCACTATAAGAAACTGTATAAGTCTTCACCCACTGATTACGAAGAGAAGAATTCCTTCCTTGTGTAAGAATTTCGGTTACTGTTGCTCGATATTTAAAATCGACCTGTAGCCATTGATTGCCGTCATTACTCTTTGCTGACCAGGACCCTGTCGCATTTTCAGATTCTTTGAAGTTTAACCGTCCCTTTGCTGGACCCAATCCAGCGTGGTATTGTGATGAAGCCGTGATTTGTGAATCGAGAATTCTACCACTTTCCATGCCTAGAGCTTTTGGGGTTTTGCAAACTTGTAAATTAAAATAAAGTTTATGGTTAAAACAATTGTATAAATCTCTCAAGCAGCAATTTCAAAACGTTTTCTTAGCTAAAGATTAGGATAAATAGAGGTGGTAGTATAAGTAGGAGTGCGCAGCACTTCCGCCTACTTACGTACGCCACCTACTTCTAGGCGAAAGCAAATGCGCATTTGGGGCTGGATACCAAGCCTAAAATATCCAGGTAACATAGCTTCTCCATTTGATGAATATGCGAAAAATTCGGAAGGACGAAAAGCTAGAGTTAGAGAGCTAGAGCAGGAGCTAAAGCTGGAGCAAGAACTAGAGGTAGGCTAGAGCTAGAGCTAGAGCTAGAGCTAGAGCTAGAGCTAGAGCTAGAGCTAGAGCTAGATCTAGAGCTAGAGCTAGAGCTAGAGCTAGAGCTAGAGCTAGAGCTAGAGCTAGAGCTAGAGCTAGAGCTAGAGCTAGAGCTAGAGCTAGAGCTAGAGCTAGAGCTAGAGCTAGAGCTAGAGCTAGGAGCCAGAACCAGAGCCAGAGCCAGACCTAGACCTAGACCTAGACCGACCTAGACCTAGACCTAGACCTAGACCTAGACCTAGACCTAGACCTAGACCTAGAGCAGGAGCTAGAGCTAGAGCTAGAGCAGGAGCTAGAGCTGGAGCAGCTCTAACTCTAGCTCTAACTCTAGCTCTAGCTCTAGCTGTGGCTCTAGCTGTGGCTCTAACTCTAGCTCTAACTCTAGCTCTAGCTCTAACTCTAGCTCTAGCTCTGGCTCTAGCTGTGGCTCTAACTCTAGCTCTAACTCTAGCTCTAGCTCTAACTCTAGCTCTAGCTCTAACTCTAGCTCTAACTCTAACTCTAACTCTAACTCTAACTCTAACTCTAACTCTAACTCTAACTCTAACTCTAACTCTAACTCTAGCTCTAGCTCTAGCTCTAGCTCTAGCTCTAACTCTAACTCTAGCTCTAGCTCTAGCTCTCGCTCTCGCTCTCGCTCAACTCTATCTCTAGCTCTAGCTCTAGCTCTAACTCTAACTCTAACTCTAACTCTAACTCTAGCTCTAGCTCTAGCTCTAGCTCTCGCTCTCGCTCTCGCTCAACTCTATCTCTAGCTCTAGCTCTAGCTCTAACTCTAACTCTAACTCTAACTCTAACTCTAGCTCTAGCGCTAGCTCTAGCTCTAGCTCTCGCTCTCGCTCAACTCTATCTCTAGCTCTAGCTCTAGCTCTAGCTCTAGCTCTAGCTCTAGCTCTAGCTCTAGCTCTAGCTCTAGCTCTAGCTCTAGCTCTAACTCTAGCTCTAGCTCTAGCTCTCGCTCTCGCTCAACTCTATCTCTAGCTCTAACTCTAGCTCTAGCTCTAGCTCTAACTCTAACTCTATCTCTAGCTCTAGCTCTAGCTCTAGCTCTAGCTCTAGCTCTAGCTCTAGCTCTAGCTCTAGCACTAGAGGGACAACATCAGGAGGGGGAAGAGGTCATAAGCATTAGCAGGAATACGAGCAGGAGCAAGAGTAGAAGCAGTAGAAAATAACATAAATTGATAATTAAACAGTAAACTAATACAGAGGAAAACTATATATAAACGACGATTCTAGTTATGGAGTAGCTACCGAGCTATTTCGCGACCTCTTGATCGAAGCAGCAACAAATTTGAAATTATCCAGTCTTCTTTGAATATAGATCGCGCAAACGTTTCGACTAATACTTAGTTTCTATTAAATTTGAGGTATAAAATATTTAATCTTTAGTTGCATGCAAAATATAAGTTCGCTACCAATTTCTGAACGTGTGACCAAAATAGAAATACGAAACAAAATCCTGTAGCAATTCGTGATGTTTAGTCAACACAGATTGGCAGATAGCATATTTTGCCTGATCTAATTTCAAAATCATTATTTTTTACACAACCCGTCAGCTATGACGAACTACTCTATAAGTAGAATCTTCGTTTTAATATTTTCCCTCTATGTAACTCACTGTTTAAAATGACGCAATTTTCTCAGGACGATATGCAGATTAGCCCTGAAGCCGTGTTTCGATCTCAATTTTTGATGATGACAAGAAGGATAAGATGAGGAGGTGGACGACAAGCAGAAATATAAGGGGAAGAACAAGGACCAGAAACAGGAGAAGGAAGAAGAACAGGAGTACAAGGAGGAGAACGAGGAGGAGTACAAGCAGGACAACAAGGAAGAGAACAAGAAGGGTGAATAGGAGAACGAGGAGTTGGAGAACGAAGAGGAGAAAAAGAACGAGGAAGAAGAGCAGGAGGAGAACGAGGAGGAGAAAAGGACGAGGAAGAAGAGCAGGAGGATAACGGGGAGGAGAACAAGAAGGAGGAAGAAGAGCAGGAGGAGAACGAGGAGGAGCAAAGGACGAGGAAGAAGAGCAGGAGGATAACGGGGAGGAGAACAAGAAGGAGGAAGAAGAAGAGCAGGAGGAGAACGAGGAGGAGAAAAGGACGAGGAAGAAGAGCAGGAGGATAACGGGGACGATAACAAGGAGGAAAAAGAGCAGGAGGAGAACGAGGAGAAGAAAAGGACGAGGAAGAAGAGCAGGATGAGATCTAGAACAAGAAAGAGGAAGAAGAGCAGGAGGATAACGGGGAGGAGAACTTATCGCCACATTTTCAATCAAGGTCCGAAGGGAAAAACTAGTAATTTTAATTGCCAAATACTGTATGATAATAGGTAACAAGTACAATTTACACTAATTACACACAATTACTAGTTGTGTGTTATTGTAAAATGCACCATGCTAATACTAATGTTTATTCTATTTTTAGAAATTGCTGCTGTTACAGAAGACCTAGTGAGCATTAAGGTCAAAAAGCATATGCATGAAGTATCGGTTAGTATTAATTAATCTAAATAAATTGTTGTTTAATAGCTATGTTCAGTTGTGGACACTCAAGAAAACTTTGAATTCCTTAGACCATGCCTAGCCAGGACTTTAGAACTACTGCAAGTAACGCTTTTTCAGGTTGCTGGTGTAAGTTCCCTAAAGAGCTTGAAGTTTTTTCTGAGTATTTGCACCTGAACACAACAAAAACAATTTATTTGCACTCTTTAGGTTTTTTCTCCAAAAGCTCTTGGTAAATCAATGGCAAACCAGAAATGTACAGTCCTTCCTTGAAACCAGTACTCACCTCAACTGAACATTAAAGCAAATGAAAAAAGGTGAAGGAAGTAGCTGCAACCAATATATTTATTTCTTAGTAATCGATCACAAAATACCAGCAGACTTTCGCATTGTATTGCAGCTGGTATTGTGTTGTATTGCACCCAAAAAGTAAACATTTTGGACATTTTATTAATTTTTAATAATTTATGTCTTATGAAACAATGATAAACAGCCAACGTAAGCTTTATAGTTTAAAGGCTCTCAGCTGAGTTAGGTCAACTGAAAATCTATTCGGATTGGCAAATAAAAGGGTTATTGTCTACATTATAAAACATCAAAGAGTAAGTGTGCGAGGGATTGTTTCGTACACATATTTCTAGTACAGTATAGTTTCTACACATATTAGTAGGCGGCAGATAAAAATTACTATCTCTCCTTCCCCTCCCTTCGCCCCATCCACCCTCCCATTTCAGGGCATTCCCCCTCCCCAAGAGCCTGTATTGCAGGCTAATATTTTGTAGGTGGCAAGACATCCTAGATCGTGGCTCTTTAGTATACCCAAAAGGTCAAAATGCGGAGAGAGGACTGTAACCAACCCCAAAACAACAAAGATCCTAACCCTAACCCCCGCCTAACGAGTTTTCTAACCTTAACCGCCCGGTTGTCTCCTCTTCATCCCTAGCCCCCACCACATCTACTCCCCTATTTGCAGTGCTAAATTAGTAACTAAGCATGTGCGACTAGTATGAATAACTTATTCTGTCCCAGTACTCTCTCCACATTTCGACCTTTTGGATATACTAAAGAGCCACGACAATCAAGAATTGTCAGTATGTTTTATAGCCAATCACAATCGAGATTGGATGAGTATTATATAATATTAATTATATATTTATTTTATATTAATTTACTTAATAACCTTAGCCTTGATTTTGGATCTTTTTACATAGCTGATTTTATTTCTTCATTATTGAACAATCTCATTTACTGTTGATTGTAGAGTTTATTTCTTGGGCTTAATTTTGTTCAGATTGAACCATTTTGTAGTTTAATCGAATACTTAAGATGACAGTAAAAATGGGTCATCCGTCATCGTCTACATATGTTAAAGTAGTATCGTCTGCATTTACATGCCATGAAACAGAAAGATTCAATCAAGTAAATCATTAATATATAGTAGGAAAAAAGTGGACCCAAGATAGATTCTTGAGGTCCCCAAAGTTATGTGTTTGCTTTCTGACGGAAAATTAATGAACGCATATTAATAGCTTTATGGTATTTTCTTGGTTTCCATAACACGCAATTTTCAGTGTTTCATGATTAATAGTATCAAATCCTATTTTTAAATCAATAAATAGAAAAGCATTGATCAAGCCATAGGCCATATCAGCATACACCGGTCCAATTGTCTTTTGCATCAACAAGTGCAGATTATGTCAAGTGTAGGGGTGTAAAGCCACTGGGTACGAGGTTGGTGTAAAGCCTGATTACAAATCAGAAAATACATTATTATTATTGAGATATTTGTAAGATTGATTGAAAATTACTTTTTCATAGTTTAGCTACCAAGGAGATTGGCCTATAATTACCAGAACCCGCCTTAGATTCTTGTTTGTGAATATATAGGAGTAATTCAAGCACTACCAATGTTAACAATATAGATAATTACCTCGGCTCGCCATATATTGTGCATGTTGTGCATGTGTTTCTAATTTATTTGTTAAACTATAAGCTCTGTGCTATATTTTTGTGCAGTAAAATGGTTGTCTTTTTTGTCTTTTTTGGCCTCTACTCGATTTGGTCGAACCTATTTTTTCTAAACATGAGCTCCGTTTTTTTTAAACTCGTTTTTATTCCGTTTTTATGCACTGTTTTTTTAGTGAACTTATCTCTACTCTGTTTTTAAGGAACGTATTTTTGAAAAAATAACACTGTTTGTATAATAAATGTTGTTCTTTCAATTATGCGAGAATACTTACCAATCTCACAGCGTTCTCCTGTATAACCAATTGAACACTCACATCTGAAACGTTTTCCGCTGCTTGTCCTAAATGGTAGACATTTTCCTCCATTAAGGCAAGGATATGATGTCACGCAGCAATTCAAAATATGAGCAGTTCTATCACCACATTCTTGATTACCGACCTGAAAAATTAAATATAGAACTCTGTCGCAAACCTCAAATACCTAAGAAGCATATTGCTTACAAAATGCGTGACCCGTACCGTATACAACTCGGTTTGGTCCTAAAATGTATATATTCCAAAACTCGAAATTTTCCTTCACCATAAATAGAACCTGTAGTTTAATCGAGTGAAATGCCAAATATTACCTGCAATATATATATATATATATATATATATATATATATATATATATATATATATATATATATATATATATATATATATATATATATATATATATATATATAATATATATATATATATATATATATATATATATATATATATAAGTTTGTTCTCGCGAGTGAAAGTAAACCATACGGGGTGAAGCGAAAAATTGCTCAACCACGGCTGGGAATCGAACCCGCTATATACATGTACCTCCGTGTTATACTAGAGCAATTGAGCAATTTTTCGCAGTCACCAGGTGTGGTTTATTTCACTCGCGAGAACAAACTTCAATTCACAACATATACCGCGAGTACAATAACTTCATGTTTATCATGGGAGCAGCATTAAATATATATATATATATAGACCAAACCGGGACCAGTTGCGGTTTGGTCTTAAAATGTATATATTCCAACACTCGAAATTTTCCATAATTCCTTAGAACCTGTAATTTAATCGAGTGAAATGCCAAATATTACTTGTAATACACCCAGAATCTTATCCCGCCCGGCATTACCACCACTATATATATACAGAACTCGTGACTAGGCTCTCGGCAACCAGAGCACTGCACTTGTCTAGCATCGCAGGCGATTCTAGCCGGAAGACCTCTAAGTTGCATTTTTCGCAACTGGTCCCGGTTTGGTCTTAAAATGTATATATTCCATCACTCGTATATACAATTCACCTGTGACGATGACCTAACACGATAATTCGTAGCTGCCACTGCATGAAAAATGGATTTACTCACATTCACAACTGCGCAAATATGGAGCAAATTTGTTCAAATGTTACATTGACTATAGGAGTAAACATGGAAAATGCCGCATTTGCTTCATATTTGCTCAAAAGTGAGTAAATGCGGCATTTACCAAGTTTACTCCTATAGTAAATATAATATTTCAATAAATTTGCTCCATATTTTCGCATATTGTAAATTTGAGTAAATCCATGCATGCACCTTGTTTCAGATGAAGTTTACCGTAAGGCGAAACATTTGTTGTGCAAACGTTTTGAAAATTCACACAAAGTAACCGCTTCATATACATGAACAAGGCGTTATGCTGGTCATGTATTACAAAATAAAGATGGTTCCTCTTAACCAGTATTTACTCGTCATTACCACCAACATCATTATTATTATTATTATTATTAAACTTTATTTAAACAGGATACAACCTTTTCAGTAAAAATAATACTCATGCTATCAATAAGGGTCCTGTGAAGGAATAAATTAAAATGACATACAAATAGCGGGTCGCCACATTCCTATACAGGTAGTATCAAGTTTTGTGATTGGTTGATTAAAACAATAAAACAATTAGAATCAACCACAAAGAAACCAATGTCCTAACCCAACCATATACTATTATTACATGTAAATAATAAATGTGAATATATACATATCAAATTGTTCTAACTGGTATCTAAAAATTATTTTAGAGCGATTCTAAACAGAACCAACGAGTTAATCTGTCGGATATGTAACGGTAGTTTATTATAAATTAAAGCTCCCTGGAAAAGGAATGCTTTCCTGGCTGCTTCTAATTTAACTTTTGGGAGAACTAAGCTTGTTTCATTGTTTCTTGTGTATTTTTGGTGACTTAATCTTAAAAAGTAATTATCAAAAGGTTTGCAAGATATTTTATGTAATGACTTAAAAACTGTTATTGAAGCGTTAAAAAACGAAATGATGATACAAAATCAAGAATCTTTAGTTCAACATTGTCTTTTCTCAGGTCGTTAAGAATAATTGTTTTAGGTCGGCTTTCCAACTTTTGAAACTTGTTTAAGTATGATTCTGATGGCTCAAGGCGGTAACTAAGTCGCAGTATGACATCAGTGGGGCAATCATTGACTGATAAATTAATTGGGCAGAAAAAATAGTCAATGATGGTCTTATCTTTGCAAGTAACTTTATTTTTCCAGAACTTTTCTTGTATACTCGATGCAGGTGCTGGCTGAAGTTCAGAGTTGGGTCAAGTTCCACTCCAAGATAATTATACGATGGAGTATACAATTGATAATGTTGGAATCAAATTTAATGGATAAGGAGGGATTACCTTCATTCTTAAGGCGTTTCGCCGTTCCGAAAACCATTGATTCTGCCTTGCCTTTCTTAAGTTAATTACCAGCTTATTTTGCTGCAACCAGGTACTCACACCATTTATGTCTTCCATCAACGCATAAGTGCTTATAAACCCAAAATGGGTTTTTGGTGATTCGGATAGAGCATAAAAAGTTAGTTAATAAGTTCTGGATTAGTTTTTGCGTTAAACTTTTAGTTTCGGAGATATAACGGCTCAAACATGCAAATTGTGCCATTTTTTGGAAAAAAGTAGCGCCACCAAAATAACACACAGGGACCTGGATCCGAGGAACACATCTTCAACAACAACTAGCTATCTTAAGAGTTTTTATTGAAAAATGCCCAAACGATGTGTCTTTACGATGTTACCTTGTCTACTCGAATTGTAATATATTTTTATAAGTATTGAAACATAACACGTTCCTCGGATCCAGTCTCCCGGCCTGCGCTACTTTTTTTCACAAATTGTGACTTTGAGCCCTTATATCTCCGAAACTAAAAGTTTAATGCAAAAACTAATCTAGAACTTATTAACTAACTTTTTATGCTCTATCCGAATCACCAAAAACCCATTTTGGGTTTATAAGCACTTTAACATTCTTATGGGAAAAATACAGAACGGTATCATCTGCATACATAATGATCTTGGAGTTCTTTAAAACTTTTGGCAAGTCATTTATATAGACCAAAAACATCATCGTTCCAGGATAGATCCCTACGATACACCTTTAAAAACGGGAAAACATTGAGATTTGTGGTTATCATATACCACTGTCTGATGTCGGTTGAACAGGTAATCGGTAAACCAATCCAGCTGCTTGTCGAAAACTCCCAGAGTCTCCATCTTATCGAGAAGGCGTGAGTGGTCGACCGTGTCGAATGCTTTACGTAGATCTATAATAAAGTTCCTGTGATCATTCCTTTATCCATGGATGTTCTGATAAAGTCTGTAAGATAAGTTGCGGCAAGACAAGTTGAGTATCTCTTCCTGAAACCAAACTGAGAAGGTGATAGAAGCTTTGACTCTTCAAGAAAGTTATAAAATTGGTCATGGACTAATCTTTCCATAATCTTAGAAATGGCAGGTAAGATTGATATTGGTCTATAATTATCCATTTCTAAAGAACTACCAGATTTAAAAATAGGAATAATCTCAATGGTGAGAAGGAAATATTCCCGATGACAAGGAAAGATTAATAAGGTAGGTTAGAGGTTTTGCGATCTGGTCAGCTGCATCTTTAAGCATACTTGGCTGTATATCATTACGTTAGACTCTTCATAAACCTCCTGCCATGGTGCGTTTCTCATATCCCTACAAAAATCTCCATGATTATAATTTGCAAAGCTTCGTGTTGTGATCGACCGTTGTTTAAATTTAGATGCATTTATTTTTCGGGTGACACCAACCATGTCATGGTCGCTCAGATTAGATGGTATAACCTTTGAATTTCTAATTCTCTCGGGATTAGTCGAGAGTATCACATCAATTAATAATTGTGTATCCATAGTTACCCGAGTTGCGTTTTGAATAATTTGACTAAGACCGAACATGCAGAAGATTTGTTTGATCTGACTTTGTGCATTTGGCTCCAAGAATTACAATTTAAGTCCCCTAAAAGCAATTTATTTCATGAATGTTTACAGTATAAGAACGAAATGGAACACTGCTTCAAGTTATACTTCGGGCAAAGGAGAGACACTGCTCATAATATTCAAAGGAAACGTGGAAAAAATATCAAGTTCCGAGATGTAGCAATATTTTGCTTACTCAGACTAGACCTCATGATCATGGGAGGAAGTGATCATAATACCAAGTACAATTTATAGTCCATGAAGAACATTTTTCATAAAGATCCATCTCAGGGTGGACAAACCGAGGATTGAAAGCGTTTCAGTAATAAATCGTTTGAAGGAAAATTTAGATTCCTTCGACCTAAAGGAATTTGGTTTGGTTGCTTGGCAAATGAAGGCATAAAGAAGGATTGAAAGAAGAAAATGACTTCCACATGCAGTTTGTGAGCAGTCTTGCACCCTTCCGTGTTACACAGCCTCAGGAAGGTCAGTGATCAAGGGCAGACCAAGGATGACGACGACATGTCTCAAGCCAACGATGGTACTCGTAATAGTAAAGAAACTTGTTGATTT